>CM068307.1:8045276-8050276 GCA_034768735.1 Schistosoma mekongi | reverse complement strand
GATGATGATGATGATGATGATGATGATGATGATGATGATGATGATGATGATGATGATGATGATGATGATGATGATGATGATGATGATGATGATGATGATGATGATGATGATGATGATGATGATGATGATGATGATGATGATGATGATGATGATGATGATGATGATGATGATGATGATGATGATGATGATGATGATGATGATGATGATGATGATGATGATGATGATGATGATGATGATGATGATGATGATGATGATGATGATGATGATGATGATGATGATGATGATGATGATGATGATGATGATGATGATGATGATGATGATGATGATGATGATGATGATGATGATGATGATGATACGAATTTATTTGAGTTAAACGACCACTGAAAACCAGGAACTGGTACTGAACAGCTAACCTGTCATATTATAGCACACTTCAGCAGTTCTCATCCACCATCGCAATCAGGAATTCAACACGCTAACTTCAGACTTCGCGGAGAATGTTTAATCATGGTACCACTGGATCAGCTAGCTTCCATCGATGAATATTTCTAGCTCAATTAATTCATGATTTATTTACACTACTTCATCCACTGCCATCACTAGGTTACTTTCTCACACCTAACATGTTTGAACTCCACTGGTCACGTCATCGTATTATAACTTCAAGAATTACTTCTTAAAGTCAATCATTAGTGAGCTAATATTGATTATAATAATTAGTAAGTATAATAAAATATTTGACTGTTCTATAATTAGAATATGTTTGAATCTTCCGATTAATTAATCATAGACTGAAATTGATCAGTATCGTTTGCCATATGTGCATTCTGCGAAGAATGCATCGATATAAAGAAAGTTCACAAATATTTTTTGAATTGGATTGTGACTGGCAAGCGGACCTAGAATGCACGTTTCGTCTTATTTGGGACTCGTCAGTTCTAAATAGTATTTCATATATATTTATCATGCATGACAAGGATTTGGATTTTGTGAGTGGCATGTGAATATTTAAGTTTCAGTGTGAATATAAGTACTTGGATATATTAGATATAACTACCTAAGGAACCTTAAATACAACAGAACTCGAGCTCTATATTCCTCTACCATGCACACACATATACCTATTTCAAAACAGCTTATAGCTTTTGCAATTCGGTATTGTGAAAAATTCTGAATTTGAATTTGACATCACGAATTTATTTGAGTTAAACGACCACTGAAAACCAGGAACTGGTACTGAACAGCTAACCTGTCATATTATAGCACACTTCAGCAGTTCTCATCCACCATCGCAATCAGGAATTCAACACGCTAACTTCAGACTTCGCGGAGAATGTTTAATCATGGTACCACTGGATCAGCTAGCTTCCATCGATGAATATTTCTAGCTCAATTAATTCATGATTTATTTACACTACTTCATCCACTGCCATCACTAGGTTACTTTCTCACACCTAACATGTTTGAACTCCACTGGTCACGTCATCGTATTATAACTTCAAGAATTTACTTCTTAAAGTCAATCATTAGTGAGCTAATATTGATTATAATTAAGTAGTAAGTTGACTTTTTGTAAAATTACTCTACAATTACATAGAATTCATTTTTGAATATGAATGAGTATGTTAATTAGATTGATTGGTTATTTAGTTAAGTCACGTAAACTGTAACATACTTACATTCATCTGTCTGTACTTTATGAACTAGGCAATTCATTGAAATAAAAAAAAGCGTAGATGAAATGACCTTCAAAGAAGCATGTGATAATGATACAAGGTTATTTATGTCGTCAACTTACAAAAGTGTTTCCGAATCAAATATTTTTTTTTTATTAAATCATGATGCGAGAATAATACTAAGTAGGACAAAACAGCGTATATACACATGATTGTGTGCTGACAAAAAAGGAGTGGTGGTGATGGTGACGTGGTGGGGCAGTGGAGAGGGCATGAAACGATAAAATTACGTCACTATACCTTTTTTCACTGTGATACAAGTTAGTTGCTATGGTTATAACAAACATTTTAAAATAGAAAGGAAGGGCAAACAATGAGTAGAAGGAGTTAAACTACAACTCTGATACGCTACATTCAAGTTAGTTATTTACATTTTATGATTGGACTAAAACTTTCTATACTGCTAATGTTAATGCAATTGTAACTAATATACACACTAAGCAACCAACATACAATTGATAATCATTATAATAAATGAAACCATGGTATATACTTTTTAATGTAGTTTACAGGTTGCGATACAAGATTACGATGGTGATTATAGAAAGAGTGATTTGAATTTTTCGATTTAACATTCAGATCACATGATAACAGACAATTAATTCGAATCATGTCTGTCACTATCCCTCTCTCTCTCTCTCTCACTCTATTTTGTGTTGCTACACGTGACGTCAATTTAGACAAATTAGGATGTTTTAGCTTTCAAGTTTTAAGGGTATTTTAAGATTGTTCATTGTAGAAGATGGTTTCGTGTTATTTGACAAGCGTTACCAATTTTGAGTGAGCCTATACTGCCCTGTGGATTCGATCCCGTGTCAACCAGTTTCATTGACTGTAACCGTTACCACAGAGCTACTCGGGCAACGAATGACTCCTCATAGGATTGTGACAAACATCCAGTTGGTTATGTCATTGTGATCAACCAACGTACAATCCATTGTGAAGTAAGTGTATTTTCTGAAGAGTAAAAGCCGAAAATATATCTATACTCTGTTCAATCATGTCAACAGATGCAGACTCCATAAATAGGGTCAGTATGATTACCGCAATCACTGAGGAACATGGTTCAAAATTACTCACAGTGAATCAAGTACATTTACTCTTTATCTTTTTTTACATATTAAGTAACACTAGTCTTTCGTGCGAACCTTATCGTCATACTTTACTGATGAATTCTCGTATATATGTGATTTTATCGTACTATTGTGGTAAGGTGACTTGAATCTTTGCTCACATTTGTTAGATTCTATGCTATTTACGACTGACTGATGAGTCAGTTATAGAGTATGAGGTTCAATTATCCATAATTTATAGTGTCTAGTATATTCCAATTATACTACTATTAGTTTATTTAGTGAGTATGATTTCCATGAAATATACTTCATTACAAATTCAGACGTTTCTCATCTTGTATCTTGTGTTATACTTATCATGTTTACAATAGTCAATTTAGGGATTACTCAAGTAACTTGAAATAAAATCTTCCCCAAGAGCTACACTCTAATATACTGTATTTACTTACTAAGTGTGAAAATTAATCAATAATGATGAATGTATCACCAAACATTGATCAATGAAAACTTTGAGGATAAATTTAATCATAATGAATGTTCATTATTATCGTAACCATCAATATGACATTACACTGAATGACTTTATTCTATATTGTAATCATTAGATTCAATTGTATCAATCAGATTGGTACATAAATGCTTCAAACTTAACTACTTAAACAGATTTGGCTTTATTAGGGAGTATATATATTGACTACATCAATTAGTGTAATATACAAATTTACAGTATAGAAAAATAGAGGTTCATATATTTAGTCATGATGAAAGTTGTTATTGCTGTAAGTGTTTGGTAACTATATGAGGCTGGAATAAGAAAATCTTCCAAGGATTGGAATAGAAAATGAATAATCCTTAATTCAATCTACATCTCAATGATAAAAACGACCAATGTCATTCAAATATGACAATAAATCGAGTAGTACACTTTGAATTCAACATGACAGACAGACAGTTACAAGGTAGAACTTCGTACATGCATACGTCAGTTCAAGTTACCATACCAAAATTAGCAGATAAAGATTAAATTGTCGGATCAAATCTCAGAGTAGGGGAGAAAGTAACAGAGTTAGTATTAATAGAAAAGCCTAGAGATCGGAGATATGATTTAAGAAATTATAATTCAGGAAAAAGAAAATTATGATAAGTCCAGAAACTTAGAATTTGGAGGAAGACAAGGAGTAGATGCACCTGCACGATTCCTAACGATTTTGAGCCATATCACCCAAAGTTTCTAACCATTTGTGACGATCATCACGCAGACCCCAACCAGGTAGACTGCACCTATTAAAATCGCTCAGCCTAACTGTCAATGACTTTATGGACTGGTGCCATGTTTTTTCGTTTGGCCGCCCCTTGCTATCTACCAGTCTATTCCAACAACAGACAGCATTGCTCTTCAAGGTAAGCGGTGGTCAGGCATACGTAACACATGTCTTGACCACCTTAGCTGATGAAGATTTAGTACTTCATCAATAGACTTACCGTATTTACCTAGTACTCAATTCTTAACTCACGTAGTGCTTAGTCGGTGGTCCCAGAAAACACGAGTAATACTTCGAAGACATCTGTGATCGAATACTAGGAGCCTACGAATATTCTTTATCCTTAATGACCATGTGTCACATCTATAAAGTAGAACAGATCAAACTACTGCGCAGTAAACGCATCTTTTGGTCAGTAATCAGATCAACATGAAGATATAAGACTGAATATTACAAAAAAAGATAATATTAAACACATTTTATCAAAACGCCTATAAATTGTATTCTTTTATTGAAAGTTCGTTTACTAGGTTGTTTAAAAACAAGTTAAAACAAACCAAAAACATTTAATATTACTTAGTTTTTTTTTAACATTTGTGTAACTAAGTACCTCTGGTCTTTGTATCAACTCAGTGATAAGTTTTATGCAATCTGATTAGCTGAACTAGTGGATGGAAATTAAATATAGATTATCATATCAACTCTAGCTACCTTCTAAATCATATACAAGATTCAGTTAAGAAGTTTATATAGATTATAGTTGGGTGCTGGGGAGGTTTTTAAATACCAGTTTGATATTGTGAACTGGCTTGAATTATAAAAATATTCATCACCAGGAACTGGCACTGGACAGCTGTTTCGTCCTAGTATGGGACTTTTCAGCAGTACTCATCCACGATTCCACCAGGCAATAACCCCCCTCCACAGCC
>CM068307.1:8020276-8042776 GCA_034768735.1 Schistosoma mekongi | reverse complement strand
AAATACTTAGTGCCGTGTCATTAATATTGTAGTAAAAAATCGTGATAAGCGTATTTCAGACATCCATGGAATAAAACAATAGTCACCAATTATATTAGATGCTATTAACTCCACACCTAGATGTAACAGGACGTGTTAACCAATGGACAGGAACTTCTTGGTGCCAACAGGTTGGTATTTTAAGTCCTTAGATCGATCTCCGGCGAGAATCGTTGAAAGTTTTCTTACTAGAACAAAACAGCCGTCCAATGCTGCATGGTGTTTATTGGTTGTTTTATTGAATCCAGTGAGTGAAGTTTCCTCCTCTATACCTCTTTATCGAACACTATTGGATAAAGTTGTAAATTAAACAATTAGCATTTTTTATTATGAACCCAATGTTTCAGATGGTCGATCAAGCTGGTAACACAATGTATACGTCATTACAATGTCATTTTAACTCAAGTGAAGACCTCAGTTTTCATATTCATGTCCATGATGTACATTTTACAAGTTTTATTAAATTGAAGTATTTAGTCACTAATTTTTAGTCACATATCTTGTTTGAAATTCGTATCGTTTGTCTAGACTCTAGTACAGGAAGTTCAGCATCAAGGAAGTTTCATGAATCAACGCAGGTGAATGAAGATAGGATTTAAGCTTTCATTGTTCTTTTAGTGTCGGTCAAGTCGATTGTTATTAAATATTAATATGAACTGTAGATACTTTATCATTTTGGTTATCCCCAGTGTATTGTACCAAGCACTTTTGATCATTTTTTTAGTTATTTAAAGGATGTGTATTGAATACTGTAGTGCTATCAAATATCATGGACTGTAATCAGCGCACCAGTGTAGGAATAGTCAGTAAGCTGGGTGTAAAATACAAATATACTTGAAAATGAATTGTTTGCAGAAAAATACACTATTATATGTGTAACACTCACCCACTAAATGAAAGGAAAAACGACTGAATGTACTAGTTATAGAAAATGGTTACAAATGTTGCATATAATCTCAGCAGTCATATGCTGTGAAACATCGCCATATAATACGCAAGAAATTGAACATCTACATTTCCCGTCACAATGTAACCTCTCGAAATGGTGGCATAAATTCATCCTGTCATTCTACGGCATCACAAAGCCGTCCCAAGGTCATGTTCGTGACGGACGCTACATAAATGCTAATTTAAAACTACGTTTATTATTCCACTATCTCACTGTATCATAGTATAGTAAGTTTGCACAACAATTGAACCCTTTCACCACCTAATATGTTTTTGTTGATCTTGCTTGTAAAAATGGCTTACTCCTGATATCATGAGCATCAGGGTACTTTGGGATAAAATCAACTCATTCATAACGTTGTTTGAAAAATTTCATGGTGCAAAAATATGGTTTACAAATAAATATATATTTTAATGTAGATAGAAATTCACAAAAGGAATCACAAACTTATTTGAATTGAGGTGTACTTGTGAGGTTAGGTGTTAAGTTTAATTGTTGATTGATGTTGATTGAGCACCATAAGTAACCGAACTTAATGCCTTTCACCAAAAAACCATGTTAATCCAATTACTTTAATCATCTCGCTAAAGACTAACTTCAGGTTGTTCTTGAAGTTCTGGTAAAAAATCGCAACTGGTAGGATTCATGCATGTCTGAAGTGCGACAGTTATCACCAGTGTCAATGGATAATTATTGTTCCAATTGACAAATCGATGGAAATGAGATGATGCAGATGATTAAGCATTCGTCATGAGACCTGAAGTTCTTTGGTTTGATTCTCTGACGGAGTAGTATTGGTACTATTGAGAAGTCCCATAACAGAATAAAACAACTGTCTAATGTATCTTGATTTACAACTGTACTCAACCAAAACATTAATCGGTGATAAAAACAAACAACTAAATCTCTTACTTGCTTCATAAACTTTTCTGGAAGACTTTAGTATACAAATTTGATTGTTTCTCATTACATCTGTGAAATTTATCAATCTATTCCACAGTAGCTTATCTGATCTGTTCCAAGACATTAATTACTATGCAAACCTGTTGATACCAACACAAAAACTTGAATAAACGACTGGCTGTATTCATAATTAGCTGATGGAGAACAGAATATGAGTGAAAGTGCCACATTCCTCTATTAAAATAAGTTAATGCACTTTACTATGTTGTTCTACCTTCTTCTACTTTTTCTCCTTTAATTTACATGATCTGTTATGTTTTTTTTTTACAAGAAATATATATTTACTAAGTAATCATGTTATTTGTATACTTGTTCGTTTCTATGAAAATCAATCAATAATGAAAACGATTGTGAAATTTTATGACATTTTGTCTAAATGATGATGTAATTACGATGGTGTCATACTTCCAATACCCTATGGTTCACATATATCTTGTCAATAATAATAGTTTTGATCGAATTAACTATGTGCCTACCTACTTTTAACATTAGAAGATACTTCTATAATTGATTAATTCTTGTCTGTTATCTATCACTCTTTACTAGTATCATCTTAAAGCATCATTTCATTCATGATTAATGATTTAGTCTGTTTCTATGTGTTAAATAAATCCAGGTTACCACTAACTACACCTAACAATTACACCAGTGTATTGATGATCACGTGGTATGTTAGAAAAGTTAGATTAACAAAGTAGATAAAAAAAATAAGATGCGATACTTTTGAAGTTGATTATTTACTTTGTTTAATATTTTTGGCGGAAAAAAAAATGAATACAAAAACTTTTATACGTAATACAGTAAGAAAGAAAAGTTTCCAGGAATCAATGTTTTCTTTTAGATTATTCTTTTCAACAGGTTTTTCTTTGTTTTTCATCATTTCTAATCATTTGATTTTTATCATTTTTATATGTTTAATATAAAATGTGCAAAAATGATTTTTATGAAATGTTGTTTTTTTTTTTTAATGATTTTTCTTGTTGGTTACTGAATGTCTGCCTGATGCCTACTTAGTCTCAAGTTAGAAATATAGAACACATATTCATGAACTGACCAAACAAAATCATATTATGTAATTAGGATAAGCTTGTATTTTCCCGCTGATTTGTAATGGACTGAAACTGGTCAGTCTCTGTTGCCATATGTACATCCTGAGCGGATTGTCTCGATATAGCGTTATTACACAAGTTATATATTTAAGTTGGATTGTGACTGGCAAGCGGAATCCATGAAGTGCGTTTCTGGACACAGTAGCCTAGTGATGAACACGGTGGCGTTTGGCACGAAGCGGACTGAGTTCGAATCCCAGTATGAACATCAACATTGGGATACAGGTACATCCAGCCGATGAGTCCCAAATAGGACGAAACGTGCGTCCTGAATTCCGCTTGCCAGTCACAATCCAACTTAAATATAAAATCGTATTATATTTGAAACATTACTTTATATATACACAGAACTTAACCATACATTATATCATTAGAAGGAGTAACATTTGAACAAAACGAAAATAACAATGACTTAGGGCTAGAAGTACAGATACATGATTCGTTGACCACAGTCCCTGAGTGACAATTGATATAACAACAGTCCATGAGTTTAATGGGAGGTTAGGCTGTTGGGAACATGACAATAATATAAATAAAATAACAGATTTACACATACTCAAAATAAAAGGAAATATTCTACTGAAAATTAGTTCAGAAAGCTAGTCACCCTTCATGAATCTCCCGATATAACACATTGTTTATAGCTTTAATCTTCGTAAAGCCCTGGACACAGTTTACGTACATGTGATCATCTTTAATATGTTAAGTATTTAGTGAGTCAATTATACTTAGCACTTTCTCCTTCCAATTAAGATGGTTTTGTAGAGATTGGTATTAAGTTTAGTTGTTTGTGATTATCACAGAATGATATTGGTTTGGTGTCATTTAAAAAAAGGTAACACCAGAGAATTGTTTCATACTAAAATCGAACTCCTCACAGGAAGTTCAAATGCTCGATTCTGCCGGAGAATTCAACCTAGGACCTTCAGGTCTCATAACATACGCTTAATTATCTGCATCACTGGTTCGATTAGCCGACATACAATGGTATAATTTTCGATTCCATCAGTTCGTGACTATCATCCATCGACAATGCTTTTCAAAGTTCTAGTGAGAATTCGTGCAGCGTTTAGTTCAGACATGTCTAGAGTGAGAAAACCTCCACCACTGTCTATGAATGATGTCTATAGTAAATCAAAGATTGACAGGAGTGGGAATTCTACCACGGGGTACCAACCAACAGGCTCAGTTGCTTAGATGACTATGCGATGGTTGTGAGGCCTAAAGATCACGAGTTAAATTTTTCGAACAAAATTGAGGATCAGCACTACCATTGTAGTATCCCGTACTAGTATGAGACATCTGTCTAGCACTCTTTTTTTCAGTAATGTCCAACATCAGTCTGTAAAGAATACAAACAATTGTGTATCTTCTTTCCCGTTAGATCGGTATTTTACAAAAAAGATTTTATCTCACTAAGTAAGAGGTATTTACATGACGTTATTGTGAATGGAACTAATGGAGCGCCGCCATACAAACCGGATGTTGAACATAAAAACAGAAGAAGTAGGAATTAAAATGAGAAATCTATTTAAAATTATCTCGTTGCATTTATCAGACATTCAGAAAATGAATAAAAAACCAACTAGAAATGCTTAGTACGCATACGCATAGTGGAAAATAAGATAGCGGTGGCTTATTTCAATCTAAATTATCCTGCATTAAACCAAAAGTATGCTTTAACCGTAGGACGATCTTCAGTATCTATAAATTATTAAATAAGTAATTTAATCTCACTGGTTGTTCTTAATTAGACAACCACTGACAACCAGCAAACACTGGAAAGTTGTTTTGCCCTACTGGAGGGCTCTTCAGCAGTGCATATCCACGACCCCACCAAGGACCGAGCCCTGGGCATTCTGGTTCCTCGGAGAACTCTCAACCATTATTTCACTGAACCGGTTTCCAACGGTTGACATTTTAAAATCAGTCACTACGTGATGTGTTTGTCCGACCACATTTATTGCCATTTGTGGGTAACTGTTTCACAATAGACATGGTTGAACTCCATTGCTCACCTATTATTGTTCATAATAAAGATTATTCTTTCAATTAATCAAATCTCTAGATCATTTAGTATTAAAGAAAGTCAAATGTTCATTTTTAAGCTGTCTTAAAGAAGTGAGTATATCCAATGCGAAGTAAAGGTTGGAATAAAGTTACATTTATTACTGAGTCGTAACTATTTAACCTTAAGTGTTTGTCACTAGCTATTCATCTGTTCCAGTGTTATCTGCAAACTTCCATATATACATAGTACCGATGGATAGGACACACACTGAAAAAATCATCAAACCGTGTCACAAGATAAGCACTAACCTGAAATTCTGAATGACAAAGGAAAAGAGAAAAAGTAAAGAACACATTCGGTGAGAATAAGAGGCAGACATAATAAGAGTGAACAGCACATCGGAAGGAGACGAAAAGACATTTGCAGAGGACAGAGTTGATTGTAGAATTCTGGACTGAGTCTAATGCTCCATGTGGCGTAACAGGCATTGCATAATTGATTGATTGATTGATTGATTGATTGATTGATTGATGTGTATATGATAAGTAGTTTTAGGGACAGGGTAGACTGCAGTAAATCCCAACAAGAAGGTTCCCTGTTAATTGATACTCATCAGCATATTTTAACTGTAAACCCACATATATACATTGTACAAATTGTATCAAGTCAAGTAGACTAGTGATCATCAATCGAATTCGATCAATACGATGATGAATCCAGCTAATATCAAATTGGTCACTAGACACTATTCAATCAATGTACACTACCATCTGGAAATTAATCATTCTTCGACTAGTTTCATCTAATGATAGAAGTTATTTTCGATCAGTTCAAGGTCTATTATTTATGCGAAACAATTAATAATCTACTATTATTTGATTGGAAAAGATCAGTCTGCATTTATCCACATTCATACAGTCAATATTCATTAATACCTTCATGAATAGGAATACACCAAGAAATTAACATGAATAACCAAAAAGAAAAAAACATACATCAAATTGGTGCAAATGGTAGTTGGGATATTAATAAATAATGTTTAGTTGAGATGGTTATTTCTGTGGAGATTGGTATTTCTAATTGATTGAGTTTATCATAAATTTATGTTGTCAAGGTACCATTAAAGGCCAGGAAGCATCGGACATCTATTTCATTCTAGTTTAGAACTGTGGAATTTGAAGAGTGCAGTGCTGAGAGGTTCGATGTGTGAACGAAACAACTGTCCAGTGCTTTATGGTATTCATTGGTACCCTGCTAACATCAATCTTTGACATATTTAATCAATTAAATAATGTTGAATAAATTATAAGTTCATCAAGTATTTTAAACATAAAACATCGTCGACAACAACAAGAACAACACCAATAACAACATGGAATCTGATCTAGCATTCATTAGCATTAAAAATAAACCCGAAACTCAATGTCAACTATCTTCAACTTACCTATCATCAAAAGATTATATAAGTGATGTTGCATCTCATAGACTAATGGTAACAGTGTAACTTAGCTGGTAGAATTTGATCAGCTATCGGAACATCATATTGATTACCACTTACGGATCAATCTATGAATACAATAAATATGCAAAATTCTTGTAAAAATGCAGTAGCAATGCAGTAACAAATGCAGTAGGAGGTATTTCACTCAGGATATAGATATGCCAATAGAGGTGGATTATTTTCAATTCCGAATATCAACAAAGTGAAAAAAAACACCTATTAGGATAATACTGCAATTATATTATGACAAGAGGTGATTTTATGAAGGTAGGCATTGGAATTGATTAATTATTTTTATTCTCCACGGATTGATGTCGGTCGGGTACCAATGAAAACCAAAGAATACTGGCTATCTGTTTCGTCCTAGTATGAAACTCCTTCGTCCCCCATCTCTATTCTTCTGTGGAGCAAAATCACAAGGTAAGAATTATATATATGCTTAACGAATAATATCAATCTATTTGTTGATACTTTCTAATTTATCTTCTGTTACTATAAACTTTAGTATGATCAACATAAAATTTACATTTAAGAACTAAACAAAAAATTGAATTACATGTTAGTTAGTTAGTTAGTGTTGTTTTCAAGTTGACTTTATGTATGCATGAATTTATATGAACCTATATATTTAGCTATAGTGACTTTATTTCTGATTTACATGTCTTTATCAGTCACTCAATGTATCTCACTTACCTTCTCTCCCTCTCTCTCCCTCTCTTTCTCTTTCTCTATACATACGCTTTACGCTCCAGTAGGTATGTTCAATAGATTACTTATATGCATCTATTTATGCATTTCCTTATTTCTGTTGATAACAAGTAGTTTATTTTGATTGACTGATTTCAAAAAAATTCATTAACAAACAAATACGTAATACAAGAAGCTTACATAATTATTTACATTATTATTACTATTATTATTATTGTTATTAATATTATACATAATGACAGTTGTTATCATTGCGCTATGCACTTACCCTACCCCTCAATCCTCTCATTCTAATCTACATTGACTGTTGTGTTCATTTTCTGTATTCTAACATATGCTCTTTTAACCTCTCTTATTCTCGTTATCAGTGTCCATGTTGTTATTGGTGTTGTTCTTGTTGTTGTCGACGATGTTTTATGTTTAAAATACTTGATGAACTTATAATTTATTCAACATTATTTAATTGATTAAATATGTCAAAGATTGATGTTAGCAGGGTACCAATGAATACCATAAAGCACTGGACAGTTGTTTCGTTCACACATCGAACCTCTCAGCACTGCACTCTTCAAATTCCACAGTTCTAAACTAGAATGAAATAGATGTCCGATGCTTCCTGGCCTTTAATGGTACCTTGACAACATAAATTTATGATAAACTCAATCAATTAGAAATACCAATCTCCACAGAAATAACCATCTCAACTAAACATTATTTGGGATGGTTATTTTTGTGGAGATTGGTTATTTTATCTGATTGAATATATCACAGATCGATATTGGCAGGGTACGATTGAAAACCAGGGAGCACTGGACAGCTGTTTCGTTCTAGTGTAGAACTCCTCAGCAGTACGCACACCAGACTCCGCACCAGGGGCTTCAGCTTGACGCGAACGCCTAACCATCTGCACCACTGGGTCGGCATCGAATGGTAGAATTCCCACTTCAATCAAATAAAATAACCAATCTCCACAAAACTACTCATCATATATACATCAATCAATCAATCAATCAATCAATTATGCAATGCCTGTTACGCCACATGGAGCATTAGACTCAGTCCAGAATTCTACAATCAACTCTGTCCTCTGCAAATGTCTTTTCGTCTCCTTCCGATGTGCTGTTCACTCTTATTATATCTGCATCCAATTCACCACGATTGTGTTCCTTACTTTTTCTCTTTTCCTTTGTCATTCAGAATTTCAGGTTAGTGCTTATCTTGTGACACGGTTTGATGATTTCTTCAACATGTATTCCATACCCCCCATCCACAGAGTCTTTTTCTAATTTCTTTCACTGCTGCAAGTTAGTTTGTTTTTTGCCACAGAAGGTTTTGGTTAATTCTGTCTTGCCAAAGGATCCGAAATTTCTTACGTAGACAGTTGTTTAGAAATAATTACATTTTTGAAGGATTCTTTTCTTAGTTTCCTTGGTTCCAGATACGTACAATAGAACTGTCTTTAGTTTCGTGCTGATAACTCTAACTTAGATGTTGGCTGACAAGCTGTTTGAGTTCCAGATGTTTCTCACACGTAGAATTGATGTCCTTGCTTTGTAAACTCTCGTTTTTACATCTGCATCAGTCATTAAGTCAGTCAGTTACAACGTCGAACTTCGTACATACATACATCAGTTCAAGTCGCCATACCCAAATTAGCAGAGAGAGATTAGATTACCAGGCCAAATCCCAGAGTAGTGAAGATAATAAGAGAGTTAGTATTAATGGTAAGGATTAGAGATTGGAGATAAGATTTAGGAAACTATGATTCAGGAAAGAGAAAATTATGATAAGTTCAGAAACTTAGAATTTGGAGGAAGACAGCGAGTGGATACACCTGCACGATTGCTAATGATTTTGGGCCATAACCCTCAACGTCTTTAACCATTTAGGACGATCATAACGCAGACACCAACTAGGTGGTCTGCACCTATTAACATGGATCATGCCAACTGTCAATGACTTCATGGACTGGTGCCATGGTTTTTCGTTTGGCCGCCCCTAGCTATCTACCAATCTACTCCCACAACAGACAGCATTGCTCTTCAAGGTAAGCGGTGGTCAGGCATACGTAACACATATCTTGACCACCTCAGTTGATGGAGATTTACTACTTCATCAATAGACTTACCGTATTTACCTAGTACTCAATTCTTAACTCACGTAGTGCTTAGTCGGTGGTCCCAGAAAACACGAGTAATACTTCGAAGACATCTGTGATCGAATACTAGGAGCCTACGAATATTCTTTATCCTTAATAGCGATGTTTCACATCCATAAGGTAAAACGGACTAACCTGCTGAGCAGTAAACGCATCCTTTGGTCGGAAGATGGACGTCTTGGCTTCGCCACTAGTCACGCATTTTGGCAAAAGCCAATCGGGCCTTATGTATACGAGGTGAGATTTCAGCAGACACCAAACTATCAGGACCGATGAGGCTTCCAAAGTAGGTGAAGTGGTTAACACATTCAGCTGCTTTACTCCCTATCACTAACTTCGGTACAGAATCAAGCCAGCCCTGAGGCAACATTTTGCATTTTGATGGAGAGGATCGCATCCCAAATATCCTTATATTCATGTTTAAAGTAGTCAAAAGATTCCACATTTTGTCAGCATTTTCACCTAGGAGAACTATATCATCTGCGTATTCTAAGTCAACAAGTTTATCTCCTGGAAGGAGATCAACCCCGGAGAAGTCAGACGATGACAATTATATCTTTAGAGATATGTTAATGATAAAATTAAATAAGAATGGTGGGTAAGCGAACAACCTTGACGAACACCACTTGAGGTAATCAGTTCCGACGACAGTCCGCCATAAGCTCTCACTCGACATGTGGTGTTCTAGTAAAGAGCTTGTATAAAGTTGATGTACTTTTCTGGTGCGCCTTTCAATAACAGACACTGCCACATAACCTTACGATCGATTGAGTCAAACGCCGCCTTAAGGTCAAGGAATACATCTATTGTCGGGGGTCTAAAAGTGTGTCTATGTTCCAAAACCTGCCGAAGTGTGAACATTTAGTCTGTAAAATTCATCTTCTACTTCATCTGAGCTGCAATCATTGAAAACTTAGGCAGAGATAACAAAAAGATAACAGCATGTTTTCATATTTCTCTGGGTTTTTACTGTCCTGTTTAGACGGACAGCGCATAGGTGATTGTCTATCGGAATCCAATCAAGGAGAGCCAGTTTAGCTTTCGAACTTCGTGCTACACCTACACCAGCAAGGACTCGAGAGGCAGCGGTGGGGTCTCCGGAAACACGTAGGGTGAACCGTGATGGTTCTTTACTTTGACAAGATGAGGTCAACCGAATGATTGTACTTGGATCCTGTATCAACGTTCCAGAGACGCAGCAAACATCGATGGAGCGGTAATCTAGGGTCATAGCTAAGGTAACTTGTTGTCTTGTTTAGCATAAGGTTCAGAGGTGAAAATCGTGGATATGTAGTATAGTGAGAGGTTTAAAAAGACCAGAAATAACGTTTCATGAACTCGAACCATTAGCATTAGAAGTGTGAGATGATAAAGTTATGCCTAATGGATTAATCGTGGGGATAATGTTGTTATTAAGAGTTGAGGGTGGCGCTTGACCTCGGAGAAGATGATCTTGTGTGCTGTTAAAGGTATGATGGCGGTTGTCACTTCCTGGCTGCCCACACCATGGAATGACTTTACTTTTCGAGGTACGTGAAAAGGAAACTGGATTAGTATTGGTCATAGAGACCTGAAAGCGCGATCACAGAGACCAAGGAGCAACTGCCTGAGGCCGATCACTCACGACCTTGTTATGGAAAGCTTTGGAACTATAAGCTCGGTTCTTTAGAAGGCCTTACCTCTGGAGACGGAAATCTGTGTAATAAGGCGAGGTGTGACATGTTTAGAGTCGACATTTTCTTACCCCTTCCCTCCATTTAAAAGGCAGCATCGCTGAAGATGATGGTTATCCGCGGGAAACACCTTACCGTTGTCACACCTCGCTGCAGTCAGCAGTATGACTTCGCCATCAGATCTTAGATTGCTGCCTTTAGTCTTGTCGACCTCTAACTGACTTGATAGGCATACTAGGACCTAGAGGAACATGCGTTCCAGCCAATATAGCTCGGTTGGGTCATCACGATAGGCAAACCCGACCACCACGTCAAGGTAGTAGCTACGATCAGGATACATATACATATGCTTTAGAGCCTCTAAATTTTCCTGCAGTGATAATTTAACTATTTATTTGTGTCAATATAAATGTCTGTTATTATCACAACAGTTTTAACTTATCAAGGAAATTAAAATGAAGTAGGTTTCTTTTACTTCCAGAAGGTTGTGTACGTGCTTATTGTCTCATATTGAACACAATTCACACTACATAATCTGTGTATTTACACAAAGAATAGAAAGAAATCATATGCCTGTTCACTTCTTTGTTCTTACTTCATATGGAACCAGTGAAATAGTCGAATGAATAGACAATCTAAAACAATGTCTTCTATTCAATTTGAAGTGTATACACATTTAAAGAAATCTGTATGTTACTAAGATAAAATAATACAGAAAATAATCAATTTCAAAGTAGTCAGATACGTAAACTACGTCATAAAGTATAGTCGTATTGTATACGTGTGTCTAAGAGTAATGTGTTTGTGGTGACTTTAAAAGTTGTCAAACAAATTACTGTCTTTTGCTGTTAATGAGAGATTGTTGTGATATTACTAACCAAATATATATATTACCATCTATTTACAAACATGGTAAAATGAATCATTAGATTGGCACTTCAGGACGATTCACTGACTTGAGTGGATTTTGTCGATAGTTGTGTAGCGACCAATATAATGTTTGTCGAATCGCTCTCCAAATAGCTTCATGGTGGTAGACGCAGATTGTGAAGCTAAGTGGCTAGGGATTTAGTCCGTGAAGAAACATGAGTTCAATCAGTGATTGTAAATACACTTTGCTGACGAGTTCTAAATAGCAAGAAACTCAAGTCCAGGGTTTCTGGCCAAATTCTCTCAAAAAAATCTCTCAAAAGCCAATGTGCTGTTTAAATGTTGCGTTTATCGTTTGCGCTTCTCCACTGTAGCATCGTTGAAGACGAAGAAAAAAAAAACTCAGACAACTTGTTCTTAATGCGGTGATTAATAAATCAATGTTTATTAGTGGATTACATGAAAGTGAACGTCGAGAATTTCGAGAGAATAGCCCTAATATATGCTATTCATTTATGTCGTGACTTAAAATGGTTTCTCATTTGTAACTGTAATGTTACATTTTAAACTGTTTGATACAAGAATTGTTCATTACCACGTTTTGTCTAGTGTTCCATGGTTCTCATTTGTACCCAACCGAAGATGATTTGTGATAAAGAACAACATTTTGATTTATCAAGTATATAGATTCACGTTCCACTCGTCAAATCTAAAAGTCCCTAGTTTTATTAGTCATTATTGTCTTTAGTGCTGCTTCATAATCGCATTTCTTAATTGTTATATCCTTTTTGCTGCTACTTCATGTAGTTCTCTTGTTGTTCAGATGTACTCCATGTTATACTTCACTTTATAAGTTGTTCATTATGCGGATTATATTGTTAATTTCTAATGGTAGCTAGCCTCTTAAAAATAACGAATTAACCCTTTCAAACCGTGGTAACCTACTTTGGTCCATTCTACAAGCAATTACATTTTGTTAATCACATGTAGACTTACCTTTTTTTCTTTCAACCACTTATTTTCCTGGTCATATAACGCTTATCATTTAACATAAAAGTTGATTAACGAATCACTTATTCTCCAAAGTATAAAGGAAGAGCCATGTTCCGTTGTAATACGATACTCTGATATGGTACCATCGACCTTCTATCTTACCATTCTTCTCTCGTCAGGCATTGTTAGTAGAAAGTCATGTTGGTAAAGGGGCTTCACGTTTAGCGTTTTGCAATAACGGCTTTAACTGTCATGCAAACCTTCTTTATGCCTTTTTCTTGTTTAGATGTTTGAATCACTGTTCTAACATGCATTCCCTGTACATTTGACATTTTGAAAGATGATATTTTGTAAGTGCCACGTTGTCGAAAAGGAAGTTTTTATCACTGAGTTATCTTTACTTCATCCTCAATAACATAATGGACTTCCTGTGTTAGTTGTTACACTGTTGTTAAACTACATGTCGTAATTATCCACCTACCCATTATACTTTGTCGAACATTATTTCAAACTTCGCTTTATTCGGCATTACTAGGATTATGTAAACATACTTGAACAAATTATGTTGTTTTCCTTTATACAGTACACAAGACAAAATAGATATTATCCACTCACCCTCTTTCAATTACATATGACCACGCCTTGGAGATGGAGTGAAGTTTGTAAGAAATTTCAGAATATTTATATATTATTCAACTTGAACATCTTAAGTAGGCACTAATGTTGATCGGTGTATTACCTAGGGTTACATGTAAGGTGTATCAAAACAATAATAAAACACTTATCCAATAATTCTTTGATTGTTTATAATCCTATAAAACACTAACATTATAATGACATTCATATCATAGTAACAGAGAAATGATTTTGTCCACTGATTAAAAGTGTTTTACGTCAATCATTTACAATACTAAGAAGAGTTCTGAACTCCTCAGTATTGATATTCAAGAGTTGTCGTGGGTGCTACTTGAATAGATTGCTGCAATATAAAATTTTGTCACAAGTTTCTAGTATATTTGTTATATAGATAGGAATGTAATCCAAGACACTTGTTTCGTTATATTTCGGACTCATCAACTGTATATGCCGGAATTTCAACTTTAATGTTTAAACTAAGATTTAAATGCACTAACTAATGCTTAAATCAATAATACATCATTTACTAAATCTAAATAGTTACTTGCATAGTATATATGAAGGCATCAGTACGGATTCATATCACAGTGTAAGTTCACTACATTCAACTGTCGAATGTTAAATAAGATTAAAATGTTATTCTAGATTCCATTTACAGTTATAAACTGATCTCTTTTAATTTGCATACACTTAATTGTGAATTCAATGTAACTATGTGAACTACTTTCCATAATTTAACAATGAATTTAATTTTTGGATGTGTGTTAAATCTCAATTTAGGTCACTAGTTAATTTATTCTTCACTTGTTTCTTCTTCTTCTTCTTCTACTTCTTCTTCTTGTTTCTAACCTAATTTCTCTTATCATTCTCATGTCAAATTCATTTATCTGTAATCTATGACAAATCAGTTGAATGTGTATCAGATTATTATGTTTAAATAGAGCAATAATGATTTCAACATCAAGTATGAGTGTGAATTAGACAATCATTAAAATTACATTCAACATCAAGTCACTCGTGAATAACTACGAGAGGTAATTTTTAGAGGTTAAGTGAAAAGATTTAATTGATGTAGTTTAATCATTTTGGAAATCATGTACCTGGGAAGCATCGACGATAAACAAAGAGGATCCGATGCAGATGTTAAGGCAAGTATTGGCAAAGCAAGGTCAGCACTCCTGCAGTAGAAAAACATATCTGTTATGACGCCAATCAGGTGTGCCTAGTTGGTAATCCGCGACTGACCTAAGCCCACTCATCCCCCCAGGCCGATAATAGAAGAACTAGATTCAGCAACGGAGAAACAACGAAAAACGTATTGCATTTTAATCATGTCTTTACATGTACACAAAACCAGACCACACGGTAAACCAATCACGAATCCAACATTGATACAGAACAAAGGAAAGAGTGGTAGTGAATAGGAACAACTTATACACAACTAAGTAACTGTAGTTCATAGCAATAAACAATATATTAAGAGTAAATACACTAAACGAGAGGACCGGGTAAGGGGAACATAACAGTCATAGAAATGAAATGTTTACATTATCTACAGTTATTATAAATGAAATAATGTTCTAAAACACAGTTCTCGAAGATAGTTAATCCACTTTAGGTGCCTAGCATATCAATATGGGACTCAGAACACCTGTCAACCAACATCAAGTCAGACTGTCCAATTCGAACGTCAAGACAGTTCTGCTGTATCGATCTGGAACGTGGAGAATTACTGCAAACATCATCATAATGGTTTAATTATTTGTAAGCAACTGCCTACTCAAGATACTGAATGTCCACTTGCCAGAAACCATCAGTAACAGCCTACAATCGGAGAGAAAAAACCAACTTCCAGCCGAAGAAGAAATTACAAAAAGACGTCGAAAATTGATAGGACATACACTCCGGAAATCATCAGACTCCGTCACGAGACAAGCATTAACATGAAATCCTGTTGGGAAACGGAAGAGAGAAAGACCAAAGGACACAGTGAGTGGGGGATCAGAATCAGGTATTAGGAGGTTGAACAAAAACTAGAAACAGTTGAAAAGGATTGCTGAGGACAGAGTTGAATGGAGAATCCTGTGGAGCGGCCTGTTCTTCTCTGTGAGGGGTAACGGGCGTAAGTAAATAAGTAAGTAAGTTCAACCATATTGGATGTGAAAAAGTTACTCACCGATGGGAATCGAAGAGATCGCACAAATATTTATTGAACAAGCTGAAGTCGGAAATATCTAATGTTGGGAACGGTTAAGTGTTCGTTGCTAAGCCTGAATGTTCTGCGTACACTTTTTTGGTAGAATTGTCGATGATCATTGTTCAGGAATACCATAGCAGTACAAGACAGATGTCTAATGCATGTTTTGATTATCGGTCATTGTCTAACAGGCCAATCTTGATGTTAAATTCAAACAAAAGTTATACCACTCATAATAAAATTAGATTTTGTTACTACACAGATTGTTCTTGTAAAGAAGTGATTTGTAATTCCCAGCTAGCCTAAACTTACCTATTTGAAATTGTTTATGAATAGTTTACTTCGCGAAAATTCTAACTTAAACATAATTATCCTGTTACCGGGTACTTTGATGTGTTATCTAATTTGAATTTGATATTTCAACACCTAATTAAAATCAACATTATCTCACCAGTGACTAAATCCAAGAAGAAATTCCTGAAGTACAAGTGAGAAGATTTGACTAGTGGAGTTCGGATGTAAGGAAGTCATCTACCAACAGAGACTGATGAGGTTGTGTAAATATATAGCGAATTGGTTGCAGTTAGAAACACTAACCACTGGATGCTGCCAGGCTAAATAGTCTAACAGGTAAGAGTTTGCTGGGAATACTGAGGCTACTGGTCATGATCCCACGATAGGATTAAAGATGCACAATACTAAGGCGTTCTACACTAGGGTAAAACACATATTCAGTGCTCCACGGTCTACAATAGTTGTCTAACTTAGACTAATACATGATTATAAATTGCTATTTGCGGAGAATTCATCAAAACAGATAAAGCGACTTCGTCTACTTGTTGTGAATGTTCAGCATTACAAGTGATTATTCATTATCAATGCATATGCATCATTTATGAATCACTAGATACTGTCTTTTAATTATCAATTTTTTGATATATGTGTAACATATCTAGCGGTAGATACTAGTTTCGACCAGCACTATGTCTTATATGGCATTCGTCAGTACGAAAGACCTGTATTTGATGCGAAAAATGAGAGTACCCTATCTCATTGTGAATTTCTGGGGTACACTTAAGAACCCTTCAACCTCGGGACCCTAGATTACAGTACTAACAACAATTTTAATAACTGGATGGAATTAAACTTATTAAAACCACTGATCCATGTTCTCTATGTGTTTCTTATGCTTGCGATTTTGTAGTAATAGTCAGTAACGTACGTTGATTAATCACTGGTTTGTAATTAATATGGGGATTTACAATTTAAGTGTGCTTAAATCTGCCTGTTGATTTAGTTTGAACTGAAAGTGATCACTTTCTATTACCATAGTGATGAGCTTGTAGTGCTTACTACGAAACGAATTGAGTTCGAGTCCAGCTGTAAACAGCAAAAATGGATACATGTACATCCAAATAGGATAAGTCCCAAATGGGACGAAACTCGCTCCATGGCCTCAACTTACCAGCCACAGTTCAACTTACATTATTATGTGCTGAGTGTTTAGTTATTTATGCTGCGACAGGTCTAAGTGATTCAGTATCACATAAGCTATGTTTGGAGGTTGGTTGGTTTAAGGCAATTCACAGGAAAATTATAAACCTAGATATCTTTTTCTAACATGTGTCAACTACCATGAAATTTGAGTTGAGGTAGAGTTCACCGACTTTCATTAAACAAAGTGTCATTCTAATCAATAATTTTGATGACATGAACGTCATACAATCATTGTAGTTTATTAAACACATGAAGTTTGACAATGATCACTACTATATATCTGCGGTATAAAATGGACTTATTTTAACAAACTCTTCTCAATTTTTTTGTATCACGAATTATATTTAACATCAGCTCACTAATGACTAAGTCCTTGAGGTAATTCCTGGAGTTCTAGTGTGAAGATGTGACCAGTGGACTTCAGCAGTATCGAGTGTGGGTCAGTTACCCACCGATGGAATGAATGAGATCGCGCAAACATATTACGAATTGACTGAATTAAAAATATCAACCCTTAGGAGCCAAGTCAGTGGTTTCATGGTAAGGCTTTCGCCACGTATCCAGAAGGTCCTGGGTTTGAATATGCATTGCTGAAGTGTTCTATTCCAGGACGAAACAACTATCCAGTGCATCCAGGTGATTAATGGTTATCTGATTCAGATCAATTCGTGATATAAAAAAAATTGACAATTATTTACCTCCACAACTTTCCAGTTATAAAACGCCTCTCAGTTGGATTTCTGTTTAGTTATGCTTCTTGTTCTTTAATCAGTTACCTTCATTTAATTTTGAGTTATAAGTTATAAACCTAACTATTTCAAACTAAAACTCTAAGCTTATGTCCTAGTCGAAGTGAAGTGATTTTGTGGAGGTAGGTACGAAGTTTATTTGTTTATATTCATCACCGATTGATGCAAGCTGCGTACCACAGTAAATCAGAATGTACTCGACAACCGTTTTATCCTAGTATGCAACTCCTCAGAAGATTGAACTCACAATTTCACCATGGAATCAAACTCAGGTTCTTTAGGTTTCACAGCTGAAGCTTAGCTATCTGCAACACTAGGCCAGCGTCATTTCCAAATTGGCTTAATTTTTTTACTCTAACTGAATACCAAACAATGCCTTACTTAAATTTTATACTACATATTACTCTTTATAAACTTCATATCTACCTGAATTACCTGAATAAACATAAGTCATTCGAGTTTTATTCTAGTAACTAATGCAATAAAATAAATATTGAATGAATCATCTACCTGGAATGATGCCAAAGTATGAAATTAATCAATACACTGACATTTTCTCAAAACTAGGCATATTAACAATTGACTAATTATGTTCTTAAAAGAAGTAAATATATATCTCTTAGACTGAGATGATTTTCAGTGATCGCTATTAAGTTTCGATTGACGAGCTCATCACAGATTGATATTGATTGAGTACTAATTGGGAACCACAAAGAACTGGATAGGTGTTTCTATTTAACCAATAAAATAAATCAATTTTATTAGTTTGCTGATTAGTTTGTAAAAGAAATCGGTGAATGATAGCAACGAATTTCTAAATGTTTCCTTAATTCTACTTAGAATTGTAAACCCTCTTGTAATTATCAGTTTCTTAGCTGTGAAATATGTCGACACATGATTTTATTAATGTAAACTGACGGAAGCTAGAATTCTATCACTTGAGGCCGTCCGACAGGCCCAGTGGTGCAAAAGGCCAGGCGTTCACTGTGAAGCCCGAAGGATTTGGGTTCGATTTCCTGACGAATACGAGGGTGGGCACTACAGAGAAATTTCTTAGGTAGGTGAAACAGCTATTTAGTGAATGCTCTTTTTCAGTGGTACTCTTCCAACGCCAATCCATGATGAACATAAACACCTAATTTAAAAAATAATGTTTACAATTTTTTGGCTTTTAATGAATTCTATTACGTTATGTCATATTGTACTAAGTGTACTACATCAGAAACCAGACATCACAGTGGCCTGTTTGAAGAGTCTGAATTATCATTTCCTTTATTAATATTTCATCTATTTGCTATATATGTTACATTTTTAAATTAGTTTTAACTTACCAATCATATGGTAGATAATACATATAGCTTGGGAAGATTGTTTTCGTTATAATTCGTTCTCTTAGCTGAATGATTTAATTACGAAATTTTCGTCGTTATTCTACATGATGCAATAGGTATAAACTTTGGATAATAGTGACCTACATGAGTTTCGCCACAAGTGAATACCAGTTTTTTCTTTTGACCTTGAAGTTTTACTAATTGTTACCAGCATCCACTTTGTCACTTCTTGATACGATTGGTAACATTGTAGTTGTATATCTGGTTACCAAGTAGTTACTAAATTGGTTCTAATTCAACATGTCTACTTATTTCTAATCGACCAATGTGCCATGCTTCTTTAAAATTTCCCTGGTCTTCCCTGATTTTGCTTTTTCCAAATAAACATTTTCCTGGTCAAATGTATATCCGTAATTGTCTATATTTAACGTAACAAGAGAAGATATATCATAGTATTTAACAGCTAATAGATGTTAGTGTTGGTGGCGATTATGAAATCGGTCTCTGTGTGTAATGTAACCTTTTACACATTTTAAGCAACTCATTCTTTGGATAACATTCTGCTTATCTTTTATCATTTTGTTTATTGGTTTCCATAGTACTGACTGAACTAAATAAGATACATACTAAGGAAATTAACAAACTGTGTCACAAGATAAGCATTAATTTGGAATGATGAATGCCAAAGAAGAAGAGGAATATCAAAGAACACATTCGGTGTTGAATTGGTGGCAGATATAATAAGAATGAACAGCACTTCGGAAGAAGTGGAAAGGAGATTTGAGGACAGAGTTCGTTGGAGAATGATGGTCGGTGGCCTATGCATCACGTGGGTTACACAGGCATTGATTGATTGATTTCCTTTATTCTACCAAATAACTTCTAATTCTTTTCTTTGAATTATACTTGCAATCTCTTTAATTTTTTTTCCAAATTGATGAAGTAATCTGCTTATTGACTGAATATCTTAATGTTTCTTGTGTTTAATGTGTCCATTATTTTTCTCCTACGCATCATATTACTCAATGTTGGGGCGTACATTCACATAGATACGTTAACACTTATGTGCATATTCGTCTAGATATCGCAATGAGTTGATCATGTCTGTCAAAGAAATGTGATGAATATTTGCTCAATATATTCCTAACAGTCTAATCACACATTAACAATGATATACAAGAAATACAGGTCAAACGAGGAAAATTAGTCGACATGAAAGCAATGGTGATGAACAATAACTACATGAACAAATCATATTCCACTCCTGATAATAAGGTAATATTACAAGGGTAGATCTAATATAAGTGTAAGTTTCTTTTGAAAAGACAATGAGGGCTTGAAATTTCGTTTAGCAAGGGCCCAAGTAAACAATATGAGCCACTAAGTACTTTCATGTATTGCCAAAAAACAAAGGATGTTTTTAAATGGGTATCCTGGAGATTGGTGAATCTGGATTTAGTCACTAGTGATCTGTTATTCATTGTAACAAGGTGATTAACTTCTGGAGAAAGTTCTTGAGATTCTTATGTGAAGATAAGACCATTGAAGTTCAATTACTTCAGTTGTAAGGCCACAACTTACCGATGGCAATGAATGAAGTCGGACTAATACACCGTAGATTAACTGAAATTTACAACATTTATTGTTGGAAGCCAATTTATTGGTCAATTGGTTATATATTCACATTGAGGCGTGGAGTTGATGGGCTCGATTCCTCAGTGGAGTTGTGGATTGCCCTTTACTAAGTAGTCGCATACGGTGATACAACAGCTGTTCAGTACCAGTTTCTAGTCTTCAAAGGTTGTGTGACTCAGACCGGATCGTGATATAAAATAAAAAGGCTAATCTGATATTAATTTAGTAGTCTATTTTAATTGAATGTTTTACAGTGAAGAATGATAGTTATATTCCTATTTTGCGACTATATAGATATGTTCAACTACCATTAAAGACAGATCACGTTTCTATGTATCCCCATACATATGTAAACTGATATAACCTTTGGTTTTAAAATGTTCACCCTCTGTTGTTTGTAGAAAAACAATCCATTTCTACACTAAACCTACACTAGTTTTATTGATTTTTCATTCAGAGTGCAATGTCCGCCACATTGGTATATTTAATATCTTATCATTTGCTACAGACTAACTACAGCTGACTACCAAGTGAAACCAGGAAATACTGGATACTTGTTTCATCTAAATATAAAACTCCTTAGCAGTATGCAACTTTGTTTCTTACGTGGAATCAAACACAAGACCTATGTGTTTCTCAGTGAACGCTTGACCATCAGTACCAGTAAAGTAACAGGAGGCTAATAATAAAGTTTCCACTTTAGTCAATTTGCTTTTATCTTCTTATTCTTTTGATTTCTTCAGTTTTACATTTATTACTCATATACGAATGTCGTCACAAATGTATGTATGATCAGATTATTCAAAATGTATTACACTGATATATCACTTATCATCGACAAACGTCATCTTATCTCATTTTCAGAATGAACTAATTGTCTTAAACATATACATGTTTGCCAAATCTTCAACGTCTGTACACTCCATTTCATGATATGATTACAATTGAAAGAACAATCGTAATGATAATAACTATAAAAACATTAACTAACTTACTTTGTATAGATCTTGATAAACGTTACAAATAACCATGAAAAGTTTATTAGAATGTATATTTATTTTATATACTACTCACCTTTACATACACTTAGTAATATGAATAATATTATTTTTTGTGTTTATAGTAATAATTATTATTTATTATAGAAATGATTCATTTCAAAAGTAGAAGGTAAATAATGAAGTATTCATCGAAAAAGAACAGAAGAAGGCGGAATAGGCTTATTTTCCATGTTCATTGTTCAATCGAAATAATAATAATAATAATAATAATAATAATGGTCATAGTAATAATAATAATAATAATAATATAATAATAATAATATAATAATAATAATAATAATAATATAATAATAATAATAATAATAATAATAATAATAATAATATAATAATAATAATAATATAATAATAATAATATAATAATAATAATAATAATAATAATAATAATAATAATAATATAATAATAATAATAATAATAATAAT